>CM045772.1:42784726-42824726 GCA_025200525.1 Camellia lanceoleosa
ACAGATTACCTGTGGAGCGAAGAGAATGTGTTTGAGAAGAAAGCGTTTGAAGAAGCCTCGCCATTGAAGTCCCTCAGAGTCACAAAAACCCCCAAAAGGCGTAGGAATCAAGAAGTATGAAATAGTTCGACTTCAAGAAACAATTAGAGTATGCATATACACATATACAGATCATATATACATCGACGTTTCGCAAACTTTAGGTTTATTGGAGAGAGAGAGAGAAATAGAGAGAGGTTCACTCCACTTGTATTTTTTGGGTTTTTGGATTTTCGCTCCTTTTTGAACTTTCTCTTTGCATGAGTGGCCTCCGGGAAATAAAAAAAATAAGATAATGAAAGTATATACATAATTGTTTTAGGGCTAGTTTGGCATCTACTAAGTAAGTCAAAAGTCATTTATCTTATTAAGTCGCGTCATCTTATTTAAATTCATCACTCTCTAACACATCAGCCAATCAAAAGCCATCAATAAATCAAAAAGTACACTTTTTAGGACATAAACCAATACCCCTATTTTTTTTTGTTCTTTTAACTTTTTTGAAAAAATTTATAAAAAAATAAAGAAATGATATAATCTAAAGAGATCAAAAGTCAAAAATTATTTTAATCTCTTGTCAAAAAAGACCATATCTGAGTGTGTATTGTAAAATTCTACGTTGATTCTCATAGAAAATCATCAATCAAATCACATTTTTGTAAATTGAAAATTTTTTTTAACGGTGACGATAATCAAAATTAGCAAGTTGATTGAATATTTTAATTGCTTCAAACATACAATTTTAAGCAAGTGAGATGAGTTAAAATGCAAAATAAATAAATATATATACATATATATATCAGTGAATTACTTTTTATATAATTTCAAACATAAAAATATTATTTATTATAAATTTTGACACATTTTACAAATCAATTAACAAAAGCAATCAAATTAAAGAGAAAATCTAGGTGTAGACATCATTCTAATAATGATATAAGGGTAGACAAGTGCAAGGTAATAAGTTGCATATACGTACAAGTTGGGTCAATTTATAAGCAGTTTGGGTGTTTATAAAACAAATAATTTGTCAGCCTTAGTTACCTTCAATGGCAAAAGTTAAAACACTTTGTTAAAGCCATTTTAACTTGCCACTGTGAAAAAAACAGTTATTAAAAGCTATACCATTAACTAGTCTCATTTTATAAGACGAATTTTAATTTTTACCATTAGATCTATTTTTCAAAAAGTATCTAATGATCATAATGTTTTTTGCAAATGTGGTAAATTTGGCTTTAGCAAATTTTGACTCAGGTTTGACGAACATCATTGAAGGAAGTTTTTGTGATGGTATAGGTAAAAATGACCTTAACTCAAGCATTTGATATACCATAAAAGATACTCTAACAAACTAATTTTTGTGATGTAATCCACCTAACTTTACCCACATACATTCTCAAACCACTCAAATTTATTTAAGTTGGTGCGATTTGGCACAATTTTCTCAAGGAAAATGTTTAAGTAGCTCAAATTTGTGGCTCAAATGGCTAACACACCGTCGTTTTGGCTATTTTTATGTTGTTCTGTACTCAAAATGACGTCGTTTTGGCCATTTGAACCACTTTTGAGCCACAAAATTTGAGTTACGTAGCATTGTCGTTTTCTCAATACCCCTAAATATAATTGAATGAGGAACATGGTTTTGTTAATGCAAAAATATGTGACACCACAATTTTGATATATAAGATTATTCTTAAGAAATAGTAATTACAAAAGAAGGCAGTTATGCATAGCAAAAAAATTAATTGCCCTTCTTTTATAGAATGTCAAATTGCTATGTAAGTATAAAATAAAAAAGACAATACCATAATTGTACTCATGCAATAGACTCCCACTTCTTTACTGGTTGTCAATTGGTCACTATTCATAAAAGAAAAGACAAAAAAAAGCCAAAACTGAGCCACAGATTGTCAGTGGTCAGTATTCGATAAAATAAAAGAAAAATAAATAAAAAGAGCAATTATAGCCATAGATTTTCGACCATTTACGGGCGAGGCTTTATATAAGTTGACGACTTCATTTGTTTAACTACACCATCAATTCCATCTTCATTCCAACAACGACAACTTCTTCACCATACAACTACCTCCTCACCACCTATCTCAAGTAATTTGACAACCAATGAATTTCAAAAATTCATTATAGATATCCATGTAAAAAAAAAGGCGAAAAGCTTTCATAAGAGGTTAGTTTAAACCCGAGCTTAATATTCTTAATAGCTTCATAATTTCATAAGCGAAATTTTGCACAAAGCAATTCGTCTGAAGGACAACGAGTCATTCGTATAGCGATCCCGGTTTTCCCTTTTTTATTTATTGTATTCCGGACTCGGGTTCGTGAATGTGTTGTTGTGGTATTCTCATCCCCATCTTTTAATCTTGTAATTGAGTCGTGGGTTGTGTTTAGAAATCAAGGTTTATCCCCAATTTTTGGCTTTAACGCTCGGCGGGGCTTTGGCTCGGCGGGGCTTTTATTTTGCTTCTCCGCTCGAGCGGGAGTTTTGACGCTCGAGCATGATTTTCTATCTCCCAGTATTTTTTCCCTGCAGGTTATCGGACACTCGAGCGAGGCTTTTTACGCTCGAGCGGGCCCTTTTGATTTTGTTCCTCCGTTCGAGCGGAGATTACGGCCTTCGGCGGGGACCATGGTCTGCAAAACTTCTGGAAGTGTGCAATCAACGCCCGAGCGGCGCTTTTTACGCTCGAGCATAGTGCATCTCGGCCTCGGCGAGAATCCTACGTTCAAGCAAACTGTTTTATATCGATATAAGTTTCACTTTTGGATCACTTTTGCATTCTCTCTCTCTCGCACTTTTCAAAACCTCCATTAGAAACTCTTCTCTCTAGATTTCAATTTCTCTCTAAGGTTTGATCTAGTGTGAGTGATCTTCCACCTGTCCCTTTGTAAAATGTGTGGGGTTTGGCTTGCTCTTCATTTCGATCCAAAAATCTTGAAGTTTGGAGTACTTTGGAAATTCTTCATCATCCCCATTTGGTCTCATCTTTTGAGGTAGGAAAACTACTCATTTTATGATCTTTGACATGAACTATAGTCATTTGATTTAACGTTTGAGTTGGGTAATTTTGGGTGTTAGGGTTTCAAAATGTATAAAGAGGGGTTTTGTTCTTTTGACTCGTATATGTATATTTTGGGTCCTAAAATGAAGTTATTGATGTTTAATGGTAATATTTGAGCCTTTAGGTCAATGTTGAGAAAATGGGGAGAAAAGTCTTAATTTGTTATTATGAATTAATTTGTACAATTAATTTGGAAAGTTATGAAAATATGAAATTGAATTGGAAATAATGAAATTGAGGAGTTATGAGAATGAATGGTGGAGTTGGATAAGTTAATCACTCACCTTTGGCAATATTAATAATTTATCTGTTGATGCATTTATTATCTGTTTAGAAATAATTGCTTGGGCTACCGGTGAAGGATAGTCTTGATTGTTGTAGACCTTTGCATGATGATTAGGTGAATTAAAACTAATCGATCGAATATGTCATTGAATATGACGGTTGGAATAATGCATCGAATATGTATATTGATTGATCATTGTATATGATAAGTGTTTATATACATTGTATTGTGTGGGAGGAGATAAGGGATGTACTCCACGGTTTGGGAGGAGATAGGGGATGGACTCCTAAACCGGATATTATTTGGGAGGAGATAGGGGATGAACTCCATTGATACAGCAAATACGTGTATCTATTGTGAAGTATGGATGTGTTTTAATATGACATTGATACAGTAAATATGTGTATCTATTGTGAAGTATGGAAGTGTTTGATATGAATTGTTATCTCATTCAAAAAGGAAGTGCTTTAATATGAGTCGTAGTCTCATTAAATTGTTGGCCAGGTTCTGAGCCATGTTATGAATCAAAATTTGATATGTAAAGGAAAGCGCCAATGAAACATAGACATATCTGTCTTGGAATTGGATTGTGTTGTACGTTGGTTTTTGTGAATTAAACATTTATCAAATACTAATGTTTTAGTTATTGCTCATATTATGTTTAGCATATCTCTACTGGACGTTGGCTCACCCTATATGGGACATTATTTTCAGGTACTGGTGATATGCCGCCTCCAAGGTCTTAGCTTGGGAGGTTGATGAATTGAAGGCCTATCTTTTTGTGATTATTTTGTGTATTACATGTAAATCAAGCCAATGGCTTATTTTGTGTTTTGAGTTAGTACTCTCTCTTTTGTAACCAAGTGTTGGCTTGGAAAGTTGTAAGCCCGTAGGGCATTTACTTTTGATGTCAACATGTAATACTTTATAATAAACACTCTGATGAAATGAAGTTATGCTTTACTCTCTTATGTCTAAGCATGTCAAGATTGTATGATTTATGGGTTTATATTTTGAGGGTGTTACAATATGGCGAGTCATTGACGATCAAGCTTTACTCAGACCATCCACCAGAGGCTCGGTTTGGTTATCGTGGCTTGCCTTTTGCACTAACATTAAGCTCGGTTTATCTGTTGTTTTTTGCACACCATTTTCATACATTTTGCTATACATCTTTCATACATTTTTTTAATATATTTTTCTTAACTTTTGCAATCATTTTACTTACCTTCATAAGTCATGCCAAGAACAAAAAAGCCGGACGAGCGTGTGAAACCTCTAACCCTTCACCGCGTCAACAATAGCAACAACGGCGAGATCTATCCAACTATTGATTTCGACATACAATCACGAACAAGCTTATTCAAATTTTGTCAACCGACCAATTGTTACTAGAAGAAGGGTAAATCTACCTTCTCAATATGATCCTCCGTTGCTTGGTAGGTGAAAGGCGATGGGATGGTTACCTTTAACTAATTTACCATAAAAGGTATATCCTCGTCACGTATTTATCTTACCTTCACTTGAGACCTCTTGAGAGAAGTTGAGCGTATGTCGACCTCTTATGTGAAAGGTAAAATAATCACACTAAAACCCCACACTTTGGCACAAATTATTGGAGTTCAAACAAGGGATTTGCAATGTCATTTTCATATTAGTGCGAGTTAGCTAACATTATTGGTGATATAATGAGGTTTATACCACAATTTGTGATAATCGATTTGGGTACTAATTTACAAGCAAGACATTTGAAACCCTACCTTTGTATTCTTCATCGATGGATAGTCGAAAATGTCACTCCTAAAAAATGACATTTTGATGTTGTTCCATGTTTTAATGTTTATTTGTTATATTGTTTTGAAGTTGGACAAACATTAGATGTATGTTACATATTACTGAAGGAAATGATAGTTGCAAATTTTGGTACTCTTAGTGGTTGGTCACTACCTTTTGGAGCTTTGTTAACCAAAATTTTCAAAGCGCATGTGAAAATCACTTCACCAATTTGAGTATACTGACCCAAGCTGGTAGCGCAGAAAACTTACTGGGCTTTATTAATTTTACAAATGAACCAATACCTGATTCGGAAGACCCAAATGACAATGCCATGCCACCAAATCAACAACCTCAATACTGGACTGATTATTTGGCGATGGAACAAGAACGGTACAATCAGCGCCTACAATTGGAACAACAAATGGTTAATCAGGTTAATACATTGGGTGTCGGTTCAATGAACTTGTCGCGCTTCGAACTTCGCTAATTCAACAATTTGGTGAGTTTAGTGTAGGCTTTAGCGAGCGTGATGAAGTGACAAATGCTTGCATTGATCGATTGACCGACAAGTCCTTAGGTGTACCACCACTACTTCCCTCCACCTCCACCACCACGACAATGACACTTAAATTGTTTGATGAGTGATTAAATGGTTGACATATGTTGTGATTATTTTGTTTTCTTATTTTGTTGTGGTTATTTTGTTTTCTTTTTTTGTTGTGGTTATTTTGTTTTCTTTTTTTGTTGTAATATTTTGTATTAACGTTATGAATAGTGAATTTATGATGTGCCTCTAAAATTAACCAGTGATAATGTTACAACAATTTGTGAATTGTATTTAAGTTATAAATTTTTGTCAAAATATTCAGAAAGCCATACCGTATGCCTTTTTTTTTAAAGTGCATATTATACATCTCTCCTAAATGATGCATTATTGTTAACTCCAATAACATTTACAACTTTCTTCTAGAACATCATAAAAATTAATAAAAAAAATTATTTCATATTAAAATTAATAAAAAATTATTTCTAATAAAAATTAATAAAAAAATTAATAGAACTATTAAAATTAATAACAAAACCATTATTTCAATAAAATGAAAAAAAGTTAATAAAAAAATTATTTCATATAAAATTAATTAAAAAAATTAATAGAGCAATTAAAATTAATAACAAAACCATTATTTAAATAAATTGAAAAACAAAAGTTGATAAAAAAATTATTTCATATAAAAATTAATAAAAAAATTAAAATTAATAACAAAACCATTATTTCAATAAAATAAAAAAAAAATTAATACAGAAATTATTTCAATAACAATTAAAACCATTATTTCATAAACTAAACTAAAACACTCTATATTAAACTAAATGAACATCATAAACTATAATTTCTGCATGCATCATTCAACCATCAACCAAAATTTTTTTTTGCCCCTGTATATTATACATTGCATGAACAACATATTAAGTGTCTTCACCCACGTCATTATATTTTGTTTATTGGCCATGTGATGCTGTTTGAGAAAAGAATTTGATTTTGGTGCCTTTCCTTTAATTGCCATTTAGTCCAATCCTTATCCTAATTGTGAGTTATCCTACAAAAAGAGGAAAAAAAAGTCGATTACATTCACAATTATAAATAAAGTGGGGTAAGTTATTTAATAAAAGGTGTCTTAATGATTGTAACTAATAAAATAATTATACATTTTCAAAGCGATTAATCACTCTGAAATTCACATTATTTGTTCACATCACAAATCTAGCCATGGTTAACATGATTTTTGCCACATAGCAAGCAATTGCATCCCTAAAGTTCGATTGGTATGTCAACCCATGTTGTGACATGTTAACATAGTCGACTTGGTCTCCAAACCCGTTTGCTTAAAACTTACTGCCGTCATTTCATTATCAGCTTCTATGAAGTATGGGTCCATATCTACATGCAAACAGATCCAATTGTGTAGTACACAACATGCAATCACGAGAGGGCCTTGTCTTGTAGACTTGTAATTTGGCATGGACTGCAATATTGGGAATTGTTTCTTCAGAATACCAAATGTTCTTTCAATAACATTGCATAACGACGAATGTCGATGGTTAAACAATTCCTTGGGTCTAGAATAATGACAATCATGAAACTCTTACAAGTGATAGCGTTGGGAACGAAATGGGGCAAGAAATCTAGGCATATTCGTGAAACCAACATCCACTAAATAATACTTGCCTACATGTAAATAATGTACGCACTACTCTGCCAAATAGATGTATACAAAAATGTTTTCAAAAAATGTACAGTGTGTTATTTGGTGACATTAACCATGGGGTGGGTGTGGGAACTGCAAATCAGCTCTTGTAATAGAGTCAACTAAAATCGTGTTGTCGTGAGCGCTACCTTCCCATCCAGAATTAATAAATGTGAACAACATGTTGAAGTCGCAAGTTGCGAGTATATTTTGCGATACCGTAGATTTGCGACCGCGGAATATATTTTGTCTTGAGGCAGGGTCCCATGCATCCATCAATGTGCTATCAATAGCATTGACACAATCCTACTTGAAAGATATTTGTTTGACATTAAAAGCGAAACAAACTTGGATATTACTTTTATGACCCAAAAAAAATAAAATAAAATAAAATCATTTCTCCTTTGTTATTGAAGCGTTACAAAAAAACATATAGTCATATATTGAACCGGAAAAAAACCTCCTGTCATTTAAAATTTTTGCGGTATTTCGTCTTGGTTCGTGGTTTGATAGCAGTTGATGCAAGCTTGCACAATGCCCGCATAACAATTTTGATGTGTCGACAAATAGTTTTAGTGGAGTGTTGAAATCCATCGACTAGTAGTCAATGGTGGTCATTTTGTGCGAAAGTATACAAAAAAAAAATTCAGCGATTTCTCAACAACGATATACATATGTTAGGTTCGATAAAGCCATTTTGAAGTAAAGTGTCTTTCAATAAAGCGAATGTTTGTGCATCCATTATTATAATGTCTATCATTGTTTACGGATGGCCATTTAATAAGCGAAGATGTGTTCATCACCTTTGAATGGACAAGTTAAGCTACGGTCATCTACTACTTGGCGCATTCATATGGTCATGCCTAAAGCAATCATCAAAAATTCATAAAATCTTCAATAACCTCATCCTCCTCTAATGAGCTCTCCATTGCATTGTTTTACGTAGCCGGATGACATATAATTTCGGCTACATCACAGTAGAAGCATAATTATAAAATAATATTTGACAACATACTAAGCTATTACCATTATTGGTGATCTTGAAGTTAACAAGTGGCTACATTTAGTCGACTTTAGTCATTTATCGAAGTAAATGAAAATATACCTTGAACAAAAACATATTAATATGTAGTCATTTTGTCATAAGAAAAGCGGACATGAAATAGCATAAAACAATAACACGACATGTAAATGTAAAATAGAAACAGTGTAACAATTAAATAAAAATAAACATACGAAGATGGATAAAAAAGAGCATGTCATGGGATAAAAAAATGAATAAAAAAGAGCATATCAGGAATCATCAAATCATCTTGCACAATGACAAAGAGAATCGGTAACTCGATGAAAACACAACTTCTCACTTCACTGCAAAGCTAGGATCATTGCTAGGCACATATGGGCAGGAATACGCATAAAAAACCTTCACCATTCCTTGTCTTTAAATAGTGTCAGTGCCCTAACGTACTGGACTGGTGGTATGTCCCTAAGCTCTAGCAAGGCATCTTGACATGCATCAAGAGAATACTCATCACCACATGCACTTTTGGCCTACGTAATGGGTTGATGCGTGCGTGAATGTTTCGTTTTGCTGTCACGTATGTAGTGAAAGTTGCGTAGACATTATCGAAACCACTTGACCGTGACCTTTTAGAATGACCACTGTCAGTCTGATTATTTGTAGGGCCCCTCTTGTGACTTTTGCCCTTCGCTAGTTCCATATATTCATCGCCAAATAAGTCAACAAGAATGACTCAGCAACATTACTCCTACCAGCTCCAGGGCTTCAAAATTTATTAAGCATTTCATCTTCTTCATCTGAGTCAAGGGCTCCTTGTGTGGAGGCACGGAACAAGGCCCCTGTGGCACAACAATTTTCAACTATTTTGCCAATTTCTTGAAAATACTCAAATCTTTTTTTCCTAAACTTCTTTACATTTTTTGTAGCTTACAACAATTGAAAATATTGAGAATAATCACACTATACGTGTGATGAAATGTTACAAAAAAAATAAAAAAATAAAATTGAAAATGGTACAGGTTAATGAAAAACCTTATCCCAAAATTCATCGGGTGCAGCAACAGGTCCTACAATGGAATCCCATTCTTGATCAGTCTGTACTGCGATTAAGCAAAAGTTTAGTGTCGACTTTCAATCGTTGATATTTTTATGCACATGTTTTCTTTGTGTATCGACATTCATACAAATTTTCGAACTAAGTTGCAAAATGATTCCAATGCCTAATTGTCCACATAGTAGTACACCCTGCTGTTTGATTTTTTTGTACCTCTTCTCTCAACATATTTATTAACTTCATTTCAATTCTAGAACTCCACATTCTTGTATCATGATTGTCATCTGAACTGTTTCCATCCATCTAAAAATACGCAATTTATATCTAAACTAATTTGAAGTGGATATAAAAAAATAACAATGCAAAAAGCAGTACAAATCAAAATCAATCAATTGATGTTGTTAAATAGTGTTGGGAAAAGAAAATTAATTGAACTTCTTAAATAGTGTTGGGCAAAACAGATATAACAATAAAAATCAGCTAATATTGCTCCCAAAAAGTTTGTGAAACAAGTATCATAATAGAAAATAACGAAATAAGCGAAAAAGGAGACCGGAAGAAGAAAAAGCATGAAAGGGGGTGAGTGCATTTCGAGCTAGAGGTGGCGAAAAGCGGCGGATTGACCAACGGATGACGAGACGCAATGGCGATTGTCTGGCGGTTGGCCAGCTCGGCTTAAGCAGATTGGGACGGATCACAAACCATTTTAGAACCCATTTCGACTTCTCATTACATAGCGAGATGGATTGAAGAATATATGTACCCAATCAATAGGGTGAAATAGTTGTCACCGGTGATGGAGTGGATACGATGGGTGGATATACACTTCTTTGATGTCGATTCAAGAATAGGTTAGACAAATTTGACGAAGACAAATAAATTTGAAATAAATTTGGGGATCTTCGGAAAATCGGTGAGTTGTAAAAACAATTTTGACAAAAATTTGTGATTTATTTAATCTCGGTCTCATCGTTGTTTGGTACTGGAGAATGAATCTTCCTAGCACAAATTGCAGCTCACTTGATTTGTGGGAGATGGTATGGGTAGGAAGGGGTTCCAGACATCGTTTATAAAATGATCTCGGTTCAAAAGCGAACACGACACTAGCCGAATCATCGGTGATCTTTCAAAGCGAGGAAGAATCTTCGTGATCTTTCAAAAAAGGAAGACAAGTAGTGAAGTTAAGCTTTAAATTTCTTTTTATGCGTGAATCTTTTCAAAAATGAAAAAAGATGGAAGGCTTTTAAGAAATGAAGAGGACACGGGATGCAAATGTCTTAGTTGGATGCTTTTGAGAGTGGAGAAATAAAGAAGAAAGCCAAATGAAAATTGAAATGTATTTTAAATGATATGGTAGAATTATGATTTCAAAATCGTATCAATGTGAAGCTTAGAAAGAATGGGTGAGATTGTATTTTGAGAATATAACCAAACACAATTTTTTTTTTTTTTAAACTTCTAAGTAAATTCACATAATAAACTTATATGTACACATACAACTTACATACTCTAGCTTTTGGTTAGTTCAACTACTGTATATATTTATATTTTGCTTAAAAGTACAAAAAGCTGAATAACCAATAACAAAGCGCACACACAACTCTTCATATGAAGCTCGGTTTTGTAGATCACACCCATATAAAAAGAGTTATGCGATTTTTGTGATTAATTTCTTTATTCCTAGAAGAATAGTTTTTAGCTAAAAAATTATGTGAGCTATAATAAAGACATTAAAAAAACAAATCAAATGAACCAAAGCAAAGAGCTTCTCAACGCTCAAAATGGAGTAATGCATTGTAATTACTCTCTACACAAGAAGTTCCGTCACTCCCACACAATTCAAAATTATTTTATAAGCAAAGCAACATGGAACCACTCTCCATATAATCCTATCAGAACTATCTGAAACAATAGTCAGATCTTCAAAGCCGAGTTACATATAGAAGGTGTCAAGGGTCGTTTGCACCATCTAAAACAATATCAGATCATAGAAGGTAACTGTATAGACGGCTTTCAAGGGGCGATTGCACCATCTTCATCATGGTGTTGTTCCACTATCTTCATCATCGCCATCTCCATTACCTTCAGAGTCCTTTGGTTTCTCACCATTTGTTGGCTTATCTACTGTCAAATAGCGCCCAGTCATAGAATCAATTGGGCGGGTGTCCCTTGGCCGCCTTCGACCCATGCTTGACATTGGCGGTGGGGAGTAACAACCGATCTAAAGAAGGCGTTCAACAGGCTCGATGGTGAGCACCAGCCGATAGCCAATACCTGCAAAAATTGGGAAAACATCAGCGAGAACTAAAACATATGGATCTTTTTCCTTTAAATAAAACCTTTTAGTACATAGTTTGAAGACTCTTATTTGGAAAACCTAAAACAATATGACGTTTACAATTTATTTATTTTTGGAGTGCGAATGAGTGCTATTGTAGTCGGTCAAGCCTCACACATATGTGCTTATGAGAACATTTCTTATGAAATTCATCCAGCAGAGGATCCTGAAATTGAGACTTTCTACAACAAAAAATTTCTCATAAACAAAAGTATTAGTCCTTAGATGGCGGCTCAAGATCGACCTCATGAAATTCTAATATTCCCTAAGGAGGTCCTACCGTGGAAATGCTCATTAATGAAACTTTTAGCTTTAGCGATCGTGACCACGAAACCACCGCTTTCACACTTTTACTCTCATCTCATCGGATAGCGGAAAAAAAGAAATGGGAAATAAGCGAATTTAGAGCAATGAAAAGTTTTGCATGAAGCTGAAATCTATCTTGGAAAAACTCCAAGTTCATGAATGGATTCTTCAAATTCTACAAGCTCTTGATAGTCTAAGAAGTCGATCGATACATGATATAAAGATCACTTGAATTTACAAAAACATATGCCTTTAGCTTTCATTGTTAGCATGGTGATAAATCAAATTTGATATCAATCATTAGGTAGTGTTTGGTTCATTGGAATTAAGGTGGATTGGAATGAAATAATTATTCCATAAACTCCTTGCGAATTCCATTTGCAATGCATTTTCATAATTTTTTAGTAAACCAAATATGAGAATGGATATTATGATGAAATGATCATTTCATTCGGCTCATTCAATGAGCGAAATATAAAATTAAATTAATCAAATAGATTACATACTTTGTATCGCGAATCTCACTTATGCGGTTGTCTTACTATGCCATTTTCATATACTCAAGTCAAAAGCGGGATTTGAGAATGCTTAGAAGTCTTGATAAGGCCTTGAGAATCTGGGGTCTTGTGGCTTGGTGGCTAGAGACAATGATGTCACTTGCCACGATGCCACAGGTGTTCTTGCCTTAGGCTAGTCTTACTAAGAGGCTGTCTCTATGCATTTGTCTGATCACTTTCGAGGATCGAGGCAAATCCAAACGGAATGATATGTTATGACATATTCCCTGGCACATTGTAAAAGAATATTGGAATATCCATAAAGTTTGTTATCAAACACATGACCCATCCCAATAAATGGGAGGTGGTACCTCTCTCTCTCTCTCTCCCCCTTTTTCGATGTCTCCGGTGTCTATAACATGTGCTTCCACTCTCTAGTGAATCCCTGACCCCCCATAAGTACTATCTATGCCAACTAATTAAAGTTCACCACCATGCAAATTCAAGTCATTCCCTATCTGTCCGCTCCTTCAAATCTAAGAAAACAAATTCACTGGAAAAGACATACAGCTGATTTGAGATATTGAATAAGCAAATGAAAAAAATATTTTCAAAGAAGGTGTAGGAAATAAGAAACCATCGAGGCCAACTTAAGAGCACCTTTGAGAACAAATGATGCAAATGTTCATTTTCAACAAATAGAAATTCTAATAAGAGAAGCAACAAAAGCGTTTTGATCCATTAAAAATTCAACTAAGCCAAATGTTTGATGAAGGTGCGGCTATGGATCGAAAAAACACGAGGCGAAAATCCATATATTTAGTGACAACAAATTGTAGAGTACCGTGTAATGAATGGAAAGAGAGACCACATAAAAAGTAGAAAAAGGCAATTCTATTCCCACAATGAAGTATTGCCTCTCTAATGTCAACAAATTGTCAACAAAACCAGCGGTTCTTGCTTTTCCACCTAGGACAGGCTAGTGTTCTACTGGCCAATTACTATCATACTCAAGAAAGGGACACCAGTTCTACAAGCCTTGACAATTGCTAATAAGGCCACAACCATTTTAAGTGTTTGTCTAGTGAAGTTGCCTTGGGGAGATATGTCACACCACTCAAGTTCATTCTTCTAATTACTGTTTTTGCCACCACGCTTCATTAACACTACAATTAATAAATTAACACAAAATACTTCCTATTCACACCTCTCATCTTCACATACATATTTATTTGAAAACCTTTTCCCTTCTCTCCTAACAATCTGCATGGGGGACATAAAGAATGTAAACATACACTGACATACACAATTTAAGTTTGGCTGCATCATTTTCCTAGGCTATAACTCCATTGTTCATTGAGGGCTATAACTTATGTTGCAGACTCTAAACCATAATCAATCATGTAACACAAGTCTAGAAAATTTGCTTCACATGGTTAAAGCATCCAGCTATGAACACTTCTACGTTTACAAGTTTCGAATTATTTATAGAGAGATAAACTTCTAAAAAACACACACTTACTTCACTCTGTCGAAATTAAGACCCATTCGTTTACCACCATCTTGACCTGTACAAATCAAACACATTGAAAACAATTAGTAATAACAAAAATCAAACTACTCCACAAAAGCATATTAGATTTAACTCTAATTTGAGTTGCTTGGTCAGAAGAAATAATAAATCACGCATTTGGAAATAATTTCCATTTCATTTATTTTCTAACGCTTTCCGAGCAACCAAACAAATCATAGAACTTTAAAGAAACCCAACGAGGAAACAAGCGACAATTTTACAATGCTAAAAAGAAAACCCATACAAGTGCACACTTGATCTCTGTTTGCCCAACCATAAAAGGGAATTAATTTTTCTTTTCTCTGACATTTTCTTGCGGAAAACGGAAGATGAAAAAACGGATTTATCATTTCACAATAAATTTGGATTATTTATTTATTTAATATATTGGTTTCATTTCTTTTCCAACGCTTTCCCACCAACCAAACAATTCATAGAACCGTTAAGAAACCCAATAACGGGGAAACAAATGGCATTTTTTAAATGCTAACCCATAAAAAGGGGTTCATTTTTCATTTTCCCTAACATTTTCTCAGGAAACAAATGGATTAGATAAAGAAATTGATAGAAAGAGAGTACTTGGGAGAGGATTGTAGTAACCCAAAACTTCCAAGTGCTTGCCGTCTCTGGGAGACACCTATCTGCTGACCATAACTCGATAAAAAGGCTTGTTCTTGCATCCAAACCTCGATAATCTTATCCTCACCACCATTTTTGTTATCTCTCACAACTTCAATCTCTCTGTCTCTCTCTCTCTCCCTCTCTCTCTCTGGATTTGATTCGATTCCAGGAACGAGGGCTTTGATTGGATTTTTCTCCTTTGGGGATGGTTTCGTTTTCGGGCTGCTTTTTTGGGGATGGGTTAGTTCGCCCCGAACGTGATACCCAAGACCCCAGTGGGCTGTAATTGGCCAGAATCTTTTTTTTTTTCGGGAAAATTACCATGTAGTCCTATGTAGGGGATCTATTTCTCTTCTAATCCTAATTTATTTTTAATAGATTAATAGGTTCACAGTTTTTTAAGTTTTATACCCAGAGGTCCCGTTTTTTATTTTCATATTTTTAAATGACTGTATTACCCTTTGTTTTGAGATCTATATATACGTGAAAAATCAAATTTTGGCTCCGTTTAAAAAAAGGAAATCAAATCTTCGTCTCTACGATCTCGATTTCTCTTCGTTGTAGCGATCTCATTGTGCTGTGTGGTCGATCTCATTGTGCTGTGAGTTGGATCTGGTTGTGCGATCTGAATCTCTGTGTACAGGCGATATCTGCGTACGTTGTCTCTCTTTCTCTCTCTGTATCTGGTGATAGATATATGTATGTGTATGTACGTATCTGTCGATACATAGATATACATATATATATATGTCTGTGTGTGTATGTGGTTTGTATTTGTCGATACATATATGTATGTATATATAGATAAGCAAATTTGCGTGATATGTGGCTTGTGTTTGGCAAATTTTGTTTGTCGTATAGTGTAATGTGTTTTGAAGTTGTATTTTGAAATTGTGAATTCTGGTGTTTTGATACTGATATGTTATAAGTGTATAATTTTGCAGTTTGGAATTGTGAATTGTGTACTATTGGTATTGATATGTTGTAACTGTATAATTTTGCAGTTTGGAATCTGTGAACAATTGTTTGTTGGTTTGTGATTCTGTTAACCTGCATTGGAACAATGTGGCATATATCGATATCTAGTAAATTTAGTGAGTTTCATAAGATGAGTTATCTTTGTGAGTAATGTAGGTTAAGTGTGAAATATGTTTTTGAAGCGAAAAATATTCTGATTTCATAACATGAGTGATGTTAAATAAGTGTGTGCTTTGAAACTGAAAATTTTCACAGTTTCATAATATGATTTGTACTACAATGAATGTAAAAGGAGTGTTGAATATATTTGTGCTATGATAGTATAAAAGAGTTTGAATACCTTTTCAAAGTGAGCAAGGCTGATGTGTTTCCACTTGGAATACATTTTGCCAAGGTTCCATTTCATAAACCTTGGGAAGCCTTCTTTGTTGGATGGTCGGAGGAGTTTCTTGTGTTCCTGATGCGATCTTGTAAAAAAAAAATTGAAATATGTTAGATAGTTAGAAATAGGTGGATGTCTGATATTTTTGTGGGAAGTAGTTGAGTAATGTGTTTACCAAGAGTAACATGATGTATCCAGTGACATGCCTTGGGTTGTTTTTTGCATTTGCCATTGAATTCATCAGTGTGTCTTTTATTGCCTCAACCTAATTGTACTTCTTGATGTTGTTGAGATTGTCAACATAGTTGAGGAAACTCTAACTGAGTGTATGGCCTGTTGTGGGCATGAGAAGTTTCAAGCACAAGTAAAAGGTGATTACCTTTGCAAGATCTTAGCGATCATTGGTTGATTTTTCTTTTCTTGTTTGTTGAAACATTTTGGTCAAAGACTTGCCATCAATCTCTTGGTGATTTGCATCTTCATTTGTAAAATGGAAGCTCAAAATCCTTTGGTCTTGCATAGGATTTGGTGGTGATCTTGTCTTCTCCTGATCGATACAAAAATGAGCTTGACATCACTACTTACGAGTTTCATTTCCTTTTGCCAAGTACAAATGATCTTTTTCTTTTGTTGTAGAGTGTTGTCATTTACTACAATGGAATTGTAGAATCTGCACCAAGAGGCCTTGATTATGTTGAGGAGAGCATTTATAAGGGGCCAAAAAGGTTTTTGCTGACTTCTATTGGGCTTTTGTGAATTTGATCCTTCAGCGGTTTGATTCTTGTTAGATGTTGGAGCGATAATTAAATTGTTGGACTCTCTTCAAAATTTCTGCTTTTTTCTTTTGATGCCTTGGTTTTTGTTTTGGGAGTTGATTGGCTTTCTTGGAGCTTTCTTTTTTTGGTTAGAGGAGCTTCTTGTTTTTTGTTGGCTTTCTTTTGTTTGTTTTTGTTGTGGTTGGAGGTGTGGTTGGTGTTTGTTGTGTGGGTGGGAGTGTGGTGTAGTTCTTGGGCTTTTCTTGTAGGTGGTGTGGTTGTTTTGTGGGTTTTTTGGTGGGGTCTGTTGGGTTTTGTTGTTTTTGGGTGTGATGGTTTGGTTTTTGTGGATGGGGAGATGGTGGTGGCATTTCGGTGGATCTGAGGAGATAGACTTTCAAAGGAGATGGTTAAATCTGATTGGATTTATGGGCATATGGGTTTGTTTCTTCCAATATCTTCCAACATCTATTTACGAAAAAATGGCGGCAATGGTATGAGTAATATAGTGACAAAAGCGTATAATTTTGAAGTTTTATATGCAATTTAATATGAAGTTATATGTATTTTGTTAGTATGATTCTGAAATTGTATAATTTGACAGTTTGACTTGCACTTTATAATAAGTTAGCTATTTGTTTTGAGTAGTGGTTAAAAGCTGTAATTTTGCGATTTCATTTCTTGATTGAATAAATTTAGATATATTGCATGTGTAGTAATGAAATGAAACACTATGATGTTGCGATTTTATAAGCAAGCAGTATGAACAATAGGAAGCGACCCATTGTATTTTGTAAAAGCAACAATAACAACGAGAAGATTAAAAATTCAAAAATAAGAATAAGAAGCCAATATTGAACAACAAGAATAAGAATAAGGTGTTGAATGTGTAAAAGCAGATTTATGTGTAAAAGCAGTGTTTAGAATGTTGAAAAACAGGGGACTAGAATGTTTGAAAATAGGGGATTATATATAAAAGAGGGTTTATACATTTGGAAGTATGTAAAATGTGTATATACGAAATATGAAATAATGATGTACAAATGTGAATGAAAAATAATGAATAGGTAAAGAGAGATGTTACTTTTTTTCCTCATTTTTGTGAATCGGAAGTCAGGAACTATGAAATCTCTTGAGTGGTGATGGTTCTTCGTGTTGTTAAGAGTCGCCAATTGGAGAATATGAGCGGCTTGGTGTTGTGTTGAAGATGAGCGGTTTGGTTTTGTGGTTAGGGTAGGGTTTGAGAGGAATGGAGTCGAGCGGAGGAGATAGAGGATTGAGAATCGATTTCGGCGAGATGTAGATGTCTTGATCGGACTAAGATGATTGTGGGTGATGAAGATAAGCAGTTCGTTTTACGGTTAGGGTTAGGGTTTTAGAGGATGGAGTTGAGCGGAAGAGATGGTGGGTAGTCGATTTGACGGCGAGCGTGTGATGTCTTGATCGGTGAGATGATCGGGACGTGGGTGATGGTTGCGCGCGTGTAAATTGGATGATATATTGTGGGTATTTTCGTCTTATTGTTAATTTGAGGACTTAATGGAGTATTAAATTTCTTGTTAATTTGAGGACTCACAGTACAACTCATCTTATGAAACTGACCAAATTTACAGTATTACTGATATATGCCACATTGTTCCAATGCAGGTTAACCAAAGTGCTTTAACCCAAACTAAACAAGAAATACAATTATTGCATATTAATCAAAGCACATGAACAGACTCTTCAGCAAAGAAACAAGACCCTTCAGCAAAGAAACAAGACCACAAAAAGGACAATAAGCAAAAAAAGAAAACAAAAGCAACAAAAAAAAAAGACTTCTAGACAGTGATGAGGATGATTTTCTCAAAGAAGAACATCATTCAGAATCAGAACAAGAAGAACAACAAAAAAAAAAAAAAGAAAAGAAAAGAAAGCGAAAACCACAAGAAGAACCAAAAAATGATGAACAAGAAGAAAAGAGTGATGATGAAAAAAATCAAGTGACTGATGAAGAAGAAATTGAAGAAGAAGAAGAAAAGCTGAAAGCTGAAGCTGGCGAAAGCGAAGAAGAAGAAGAAGAAGAAGAACAACAACAACAACAACAAGAAAAAGAAGAAGAACCTGATGAACAACAAGACAATGATAAAGCAGAAGAAAGACAACAAACAAAAGGTGATCAACAAGAAGACGTTGATGAAGAAGAAGACCAACAACAAGAACAAGAAGAACAATAAATAAACCAACAAGAAGAAGTCAATGAACAAGAACTGGCAAACCAACAAGAAGAATTGCAAGAGAAATCTGACATATTTCATGCACAAGGTAAACTATTGTCTAATACTAAAGCATACTGCAAAATTTCATTAAACTAACCAAAACACAATCCAACATTTTTATAGGTCATGACCAACCACAAACACCAACCAAAGAGGACGACAAGGACAAGCTCATATCAGCCATGAGAGCACAAATGCAAGAAATGGAACAAAAATTCATGGTGAATTGCGTAAAAAGAAGATCAATTGAAGGAAATGTCCACCAAAAAGCGGCGATCCCCAACAAAGATCCATGGTCAAGAGAATCAAAAAAAAATCAAGAAAACAAGCACATGACCCAGTTTTGAATACCAACCAATGACCAAACTTCGAAGAAGATGCAAGAAACAAGACATAAAGCATTGTTGATGTACCCAAACCAACACGAGTGCAGATGAAGAAAAAGAAGAAGAATGACAACAAAAAGAGAATGCTCATGAAGCAAAACAACGTGAGAAAGAAAAGATGCAAGAACATATTGGCCAAGAGAAAGCAATTCTTCTTTGAAACAAACCCAGCGAGCATGCCAATCAAGAGAAGACAAAACTTCAAGTATTGGAAAGTGATGATGATTTCAAGGAAGAATCAATCCCAAACAAGCCACTCGCCATTTCATGCATAAAACAAACAAGGTTTGGCATAGCCTATCCAAAAAGACCAAGACCAAATTCAACTCATCAACAACACACAATCAAGTGCTTGTGCAGTGCAGCGGCGAAGATGAAAGCGCATATACTTTTCGGATATATGCAGATTGATCAACAGGAACCCTTATATGGGAATGTAGGTCTCCAAGCGCACAATTTCGGTTTCCTTACATATTCAATAACCTATTCCACAAACCTAACACATTCTCATATATAACATGTTTGGTCATTGATGCATTCTCGGAAAAGCAATTGGCACTCAACCAACCATTGAAGAATTTGAGAAAAAGCGATCTAGTCTTTGCAAGCAATCCATATGCGAGGGAAGATCTTCGTTTTCTCAACACTCATCAATGTAAGCAAAACTTAACATACCTTACAAGCAAAATTTTCTACTTTCTCAACATGTATTACTACATAGTTTTATAACATATTTCAAACATATATATAACTTACAGACTCCACTACAAAACCAAGATCAAACACTTAGAAAAACTGATGGACAACCATTTTCCAGAAGCAATGAAAAAAACAGATATATCCATTTCCCAATCAACCATGACAACCATTAGACAATTGTGGTCTTTGACAATCTTGATGGAATATGGAGACACTATGACTCTTTGAGACCAGCAAAAGATTGCCACAACAAGCACTTTGAAATTGCAAAGCAAATTGTAAGTTAAAATAAAATTTCATACTTAGTTCCATTCATTTACAAACATCTCAACTCATCAATATAACTAACAAAAACACCCACTAACTATTTTGTAGCAACAACATCAACTGAGATGGAATAAAGCATTACTCAGCAAACAGGGAAACATGTTATCATCTCAAGAGTGCGAGACAGAAATTGCATCAATTGAGGAATGCCCACAACAAACCCCACACTCGTAAGATACAAAATCCATAAACTAATATTCCAATATGCTAAATTTTGCAGTTTCACCTAACTAATTAACTTCATCTCAAACACTGTAGGAATGATTGTGCAATCGCCGTCTGCAATGTTATCAACCAATATGTCAACTAACAACCTGTGCCGAAAAAATTTCGTCCAACTGAGTGGGTCAAATTTCAAGCACAAATCATCAATCAATTCCTCAATGATGAGAACCGATCCTGGAAACTCGAGCACTACCAAATATTGACAAAACATACAAAACCATAGAAACAATAAACAAACTTCTTGACAATACAAATATTCAAGGGAACATATCTTTGTACCTTTTTTTTTTTCTTTTTTTCTTTTTTAACATGTGACAAGTACTTTATATACTTTTGGAAATGATCTTTTTCTAGTTATTATAGTTATGGTGAAATTGATTGATGTTGTTGTTGCTCTTCTTCTTGTTATTATTATTGTGGTTGTTCTTCTGATTGTTTGTATACTTGTTTATGGTTGCATATATTTTCATCTGATAAGGTTGTTTCTAATAATTCTTCAAACTGCAAAATTTTGCAGTTTCATCAGCTTGTTTCTAATAATTTTTAAAGCTGCAAAATTATGCGGTTTCATTAGGTTGTTTCTAATAATTCTTAAAACTACAAAATTATACAGTTTTGTCACTATGAAATATGAACTGCATTTCCATATTATACTGTTTCAATAAGAAATTTTCAACAACCTTCTCTGCATTCCATAAAAATAAAAAACAAAACCAGACTGTTACAAAACAACTTCAATAAGTAAAGAACACATCAACAAACAAAAAACAATTCAACAAACTTTATTTATTACTTCTATAATACCAAGTATCACATTTTTTATTATCATAATTCCTCAAATTCAAATACAAATCCAAAAGAATAGATTGTGGCCTCAAATAGCAGCCTTGCACGTCTTCTTATTGTGATTCCCATATTTCAAGCACCTCCTACACGTGATTTGCTTCACATTCTCATCCCTAGAAGGTATCCTCTTCTTCTTGTTCACTTGTTGCTTCTTCGTTATAGGAGGTTTGATAACCGAACTACTGGAACCATCAAAGTCAAATCTCTCACTTGAAGGCACTAGATAAACAGATTCCTTGTATGACTCTCTAAAACAATTTACATGAAAAAAAGGATCAATGTAACCATACACATCTCTACCAGCTTTCATAAAGCATGCCTGACATGACAACAAGGAAAACCATTCAATTGCCATTCATGGCAAGAACAAGTCTGTCTACCAATATCAACATAAAAAGAAATAGAAGAATGAACCTCAAGCACAGTATCACTAGCAACAATCACATCCCAAGACTTAGCTAGCTCCAAAGAGTCCACCAACTTCTTTTCCATAACTGGACACAATTTAAGTAGTCCATCTTCTAGATTTAGCTCTTCTATCACAATTGAGTCATGATTTGAACCCTAATCATATCAACCATACAAGTAATAGGCAACTCACGGGCCCCACCAATCCAATTATTGTAAGACTTCGGCGACATTAGATGACATCTCACCATATCGTTTCCCTCTAAAAATGCATTGGCCCACTTATCATTTTCAAACCATCCAACATACTATCAACTCTACCATTCGACAATACACCTCAATTTCTCCATATAATGTTGGAAAGAAGCAACCGTTGGCACATAAGCACATTTAACTAATATTTTCATCAAACACAGCTTATAGTTAGTACAAAGTCCACCAATTTGTCAATCAAATTTCTCTTCAAATGATTCAAGCAATAAGCATGATGTGCACTTGGAAAAACTATTGAAAGAGCGACTAGCATACCATGTTGACGGACCGATACAAAAGTCAATCTCCGGCCTAAACCAACAGCCTTTTACAACTGACTTAAGAACCACATCTAATTATCATGATTTTCAGCGTCGACAATCGCAAAAGCCAAAGGAAACAGACCTACAAACAAAATCACATGAAATTGTAAAAATTAGCGGACTCACAATACAATAACACAGCGACAAACCAAACCTATACTAGCTGCAAATAAATACATACCTTGATTACCATCTTTTGATGTTCTTGCAAGCAAATGCCCTTATGCGCCCTTAAAAATGTATAGCAGACGACAAAATTGAAAGCCATACAAACATCCATGAAATGCCACAAACAACCTCCAAAAACACCCACTACTTTCATCCACATCTAGTTCAAACACACTTCCCGGATTCGTTCTCATAGCCGTCTTAAGGTACTATCGAAGCTGGTCAAAAGAAGTTGCAAAATAACCAAACAACCCACCTCTTGCCTTATCAACTCCTAACCATTCAACCCGATAAGAAACATCTATACCATATTGCTTCTTCAACTTTTTTTTAACTTCAATAGGACGAGTCAACGGATTATCACTAACATCATTTTGCACAATATCAGACACAAGTCTAGAACCAATCATTTTGCTACAAGATCTACGAGCAACAACCCCACAAATATGCACATTATCCAACTTCATTATAAAAAAAACACCGGAATCCATCAACACCCTTCCATGCACAAACCATTTACAACGTAGGCGACTTCATCATACATTGGCGGTTACTCTTGTTGCATCGTTCTTCAAATAATTCCTTTGCAAAACCACACTCAAGCGCATACTTAGCCAATGTAATGCGGGCGGCACTCCTTTCAAATTCTTGACCAACACTATGTATAATCCCTTCTAACTAGCGGACAACAAAAGTCTCTCGGTTTTGGATAAAAACTACGCAACAAACCACCAACATCATCACAATCATTCACAAAAGAACTCTCACAAATTCTGAGAATCAATCCTACAAAATTACCATCATTAACCTCCACAACTCTCTTATCCCACAATAACATCAACAACATGACAACCACTACCACCTACCATTGTGACATATTCCCCAAATCATCATTCACGTTCAACAATACAATTAGAATATCCAAGAAAGAGAAAAAACAAACAAAAGTTACCAATACTTAACTTCTTGAACTTCGCACATATTTTCTCAACAACTTCATCATAACTACATCCCTCACTAATCTTAATAGCAGCACAACAATTACTGTATTTACACATTAACATGAAACACCCCTCCATACTACAAAATCACAAACCAACAAACAATTGTTTCTGATTCCAAGCTGCAAAATTATCTGATTACAACATATCAATACCAACAGTGCACAATTCACAATTCCAAACTGCAAAATTATACACTTACAACATATCAGTATCAAAACACCAGAATTCACAATTCCAAAATACAACTTCAAAACACATTACACTATACGACAAACAAAATCAACAAAATCAAAATCAAACAAACAAAATTTGCCAAACACAAACCACATATCCATAAATTTGCTTATCTCTATATACATACATATATGTATCGACAAATACAAACCACATATACACACAGACATATATATATATATGTACATATATATGTATATCTATGTATCGACAGATATATACATACACATACATATATCTATCACCAGATACACACACAGAGAGAGAGAGAGAGAGACAATGTCTGTGAGATATCGCACGTACCACGAGATTTAGATCAGCGGCTGCCGGATCCACCTCACAGCACAATGGGATCGACCACACAGCACAATGAGCTCGCCACAACGAAGAGAAACCGAGATCGCATAGACAAAGATTTGATTTCCTTTTTTTAAACGGAGCCAAAATTTGATTTTTCACGTATATATAGATCTCAAAACAAAAGGGTATCTGATCATTTAAAAATACGAAAATAAAAAATGGGACCTCTGGGTATAAAACTTAAAAAACTATGGACCTATTAATCTATTAAAAATAAATTGGGATTAGAAGGGAAATAGATTCCCTACATAGGACTACATGGTAATTTTCCCTTTTTTTTTCTTCTCTAATTATTAATCCCCACATATGTATATGGGGTGGAGTGGAGTGGAGTCTCTATCATGTTTCTTTGGTTAAATTTGGCACATACAAAATAATTCATCTTTTTATTTTTTTATTTTTTTTTATCACATTACTTCTTTATTTTTTACACATCTTTTTATAAAAAAATAAAAAATACATTTATTTAGTTTATCCCAAACAACCCCTTAAATCCATGATTCAAGTGAAAGTCCAAATTCATTTTAATCGGATTAGGTTGAAATAGTTGGCGTGGCCAAAAAATTTCCCATTTATTCAAAAATCACAACTGTCATAGTAAACAAATAAAGAAGATATATAATGAACAAGTCTGTAACTAGAATGAAACGTTGGAGAGAAAAAGAATAAATATGGAAGTAATGTGGGAGATAACAAATACAATATTGGGAGATTTATTTATAAGTTATTTTTTAGACATTTATGATAGGCTAAGTCCGGTGTAATTTTTTTATAGAGTCTCAAGTCCTATTTAGATAGGAATGTATTCTAGAAGATCCTACATAAACGTAACGTGGTGTGACACTTACATAAACGTAACATGATGTGACACCTACATAAACAACATAAACCAACAACATTTTCACATTCAATTTAAAAAAATAAAAACTCATTAAGTTTGCGAAACATAACGTGACACGTTACGTTACGTTTATGTAGGTGTCACGTTACGTTACGTTTATATAGGTGTCACGTTACGTTACGTTTATATAGGTGTCACGTTACGTTATAGGTGTCATGTTATGTTTATGTAGGTGTCATGTTACGTTACGTTTATGTAGATATGATCTATGGTAACATTTAATTTTTTATATAGGAAATTGAATGTTGCCATAGATCATAGGTGTCACGTTATGCTTATGTAGGTGTCACGTTACGTTACATTTATGTAGATATGATCTATGGTGATGGTACAGTTTGTTCCAGTGAATGGATCGGACTGGTCTAAGCTCCTCAAGCCCACGTCCAAATGATCAAGCCCACTGGATAACCTGCAAACAAGGTCAATGGGGAGCGGGTAGTCCCCAGTGAACCCTCAAACGAGCAAGTTAGGAAGAAGTCCAGCTGTAGAGGAGAGATTAGAGATAGAAAAGCTTAATCTTCTTCTTTTCTTCAACGTTTGCTTAAATCCTTTGGTAATCATTTCCCTGTCCCTTCGACACCCTTCTCCTTTGAAAGTCTATCTTGTAGCTTACCTTGTTGAGGTAAGGGGTCTGTTGACGGAGAGGTGTTATCGTAATAAATCTTTGTGATGAAATGCATTAATGGTGATGTCTTGATGGCAATAACTGTAGATCTTTATGCATTGATGTGGCTCGTCCTTCACTGCCATGTGTCACGAGTGTCATTGGCTCTTTATGCCATATTAGTTCAATTGTTCTAGACCTCACCATTTGGGTCATGTATTGGGCTCAATGATGGGCTTGGGTTGTTCATGGTGATTCATAGCCTTTATGGGGTTATACCGTCGATAGTCCTCCATTCGAGTGCGACTTTAGTCAGCGAAGGAATACTAATGAAAGATGAAGTTTAAGGGATTGGCGGGATGGAGGTCGTGGCGGGGTGGAAGAGGTGAACCGGCCGGGGTGGTCGATCGTGTAGGGTGATCGAGTGTAAGGGCCGACCACGAGGAGGCGTCGCGAAGGTTGGCCGAGTGGAAAGGTTGACCACGAGGAGGGCCGACCGAAGAGGAGTGGGAGGTCGACCACGAGGAGGGCCGGCAAAGGGTGGCCGAATGGGAGGGCCGACCACGAGGAGAGACCGCGAAGGTTGAGGTGAGGTGTGGGCTCGAGAAGCGTGTCACGTGGCGATTTGAAGTGGAAAAGGCGAGGGTAAGGAGGAGAGGTGGATCGTGGTGGTATCGTGGCAACATCCACGGGAGGAGATTAAGTATTTGGATCGAAGTGAAGCGATAGGTCATTATAGGTGTTGAAAAGGCGGTTTTGGCGAATGATTTGAAAAGTTTTCAAAGCGGCAAAAATAATTGGGATCCTTAGAATGCAGACAAGCCGTAGGTTTTGGCATTATTCGATTCACCTACTTGTTCTGAAAAATCAAAATATTCCAAGTGTGAATTCCTTTGTTGCTCACGATACACCTCTGCGACATTTGTTCAATTTCCTTGCACTGCATCCGGCGATTCATGAGACATACCATAAAAAGGCCCAAAAGAAGGCTGCGAATGTTAGGGTAGATCCACTTGGTGATGATGGCCTTGATGAGTTAAGCTGACAATATAGGATGGAGAGGGTAGGGGAGTCGGTGAGTGCGATCATGGTTCTACCATGATAGCGACTCAAAGCCAATTAGCAGGCGAGAACGGATCAGCGGCATACAAAGCGGATAGATCAGCGATTCTTGCGGATTTAGAGGCTATTCGCGAAAAATACCAGGTGCTTGCTGAAATAGAGTTAGTGTTGCCGATGTCGACGGAGAGGCCATTGACGCCTTGATCCGAGAGTTTGCCCTTTATGAGGAAGCATTGAATGGAGGACTGAGGCTACCCCTGCTGCAAGTGGTGGTAGATGTCCTGAATCGTTTGGAGGTAGCGCTGGGCCAACTAATGCCCAAAGTGTGGAAGATCTTCTTGGCTTTGTGCAAGTCGTGGCGAAAAGCGAACGAAGGCGGCCATGACGATGGGCAATTCTTCGCATGTTACAAGGCCACAGGGCAGCAAGAGACTTAGGTCACTCTGCGTGGCGAGAAAGGGTTAGTAAGCGAAGTACGTAAATGCGTCGATCAAGGGGTGGAGACCACGGTGGTTCTATGTGTCTGCCAGTGGAGGGGTTGGAGTGCGTACTATTTGGAAAGTGCCACCAAGTCTGTGGAGCCAAAGTTGGGAGCAGCAACAGAGGAGAGGGTGAAGAGGGTGAAGGAATGGAGGGAGAAGGAAGGGGCCAGATGGGACGAGCTCGTTCAGCCGTCGGCTTTGTTCGGCGAGGTTGGGTCCTGGTGAGTGGTGGGGACCTTGAATAGAAACGGAGTTGGAGGCAAGAAGGAAGGCTCAAGAGGCGGAGGATCAGACCATCTTTGCCAAAGCCCAAAAATTCAAAGAGTCTCAGGCAGACCGACCGACAAAGCCAGTTTCAAGTGAGAGGATCCGACCTCGCCCTAAACCCTTAGGGGAAAAAGACTTAGGTGAATTTGTGCCACGACCGCCCCTGACAGATCCTTTGAAGGAGAGGTCTTTGAAGGAGATGGAGGTGTTGGGCGTAGTGAAGAAGAAGAGGAGAGTGAGGAGAAGTAAAGAAAAGCCTGCCTTGAAGAGAAGGAGGGAAGTGAGGGCAAAAGAGACCAGTGTGGCCAAGGAGGCAGAGAGGGAGGGAGTGGAGGAGACCCCAGGAAGGGTGGTCGTCCCAGAAGTGGTGGACATTGCGTCGGAGGGGATGGAGGTCGTCCCAGTAGTGGTGGGGATCGCCACAGAGGTAGCAGGTCGCCCAGTGCAAGTAGAAGGAAGGGGAACTGGCCTTGAGCCAAGGAGGGGAGAACAACCCTAGGGGGGTCCTGCACCCCAAGGAGGGGGAGTCAGTCTGACTATTGCGATCTACCACGCTCGTGTAGTGGCTGCAGTGGCTGGGTGGCTAGAGGAAGAAGAAGGCCCAGCCAGGGCAGGGGCAGACCGCCTTGTGGGGATTGTGGAAGAGGCAGCCTTGCGTTAATGACTAGATTCAATGAAATTTGAGCTAGCTTGAGGGATATCTCCGCTCAAATGGAGTAACCACCTTAGCGGGGGCTCTCTTGAGGAAAGCGGTGCAAAACTCAAAGCGAGATGAGGCCAAGGCTCAACTTGCAAGGTTGAAGAAGGAGAGTGTAAACTAGGAGAGAGCCCATGCTGAGTTGCAAGTAGTCATGTTGGAGCTGAAGAACGAACGCCACCAGGTTGTGTCGCTCGAGTTCTAGCTGGCTGGCGAGTAGAGGAAGCTGGAGGAGGCCCAAAGCCTCTGTGGTCGTGCTCAAGCGACATGAAGGCGATGTCGATAATGAAAGTGGTCGACGAAGGATGATGAGGCGTAAAGATTGATGGTCTATAGAAGAAGGCTGGAGGCGGCGTGCAAAAGCGATGGAGGAGAGGAGAGCCTTGAGAAAGAGTTGGAAGCGAGAGAGCCAAAGGCGGCTGAAAGGAGGCCCTAAAGAAGGAGTTGGAGGCGAAGGCTAATGCAACCTCTGAAAGGCCGACCCTGCAAAAGGATCTGGACGAAGAGAGGGCGAAGGTAGCCTTTGAAAGGGCAGCTTACCCTGATCTATATGTTCTTGATTGGATCGATTCAAGGGTCTCTTGAATTTTAGATGGCGATGGATGTCGTGGTCACTGACTTAGCGAGGAGAAGTCAGAGGCGGGCCCGTCGGCAGCGATCATTGGCCAGAACTAAAGCAAAATTTATTGAGAGCTTCCAGTAGTCAGACTTCTACAAACACGAAATGGTTGAGTTCTGGGACAGTGGCTGGAAGATGTTCAAATGTAGAGCTGAAGAACTCTTCCCAGACTTAGACCTCAGTAATGTAACAATTGGTGAAGACGATGTGGCCCAAACCCCCCTGGATGAGGGTATTGAAGAAGCAGACCTCGTCTCCAGTGAGGAGGAATGAGTGAAGTGAAAAAAGTTAGTACTTAAGAGTTTTTTGTTTGTTTTTTGTGTGTGTGTGTTTGTTTTTGTTTGAATTGCTGTAATGAACTTATGCACAAAGTTGTGAATAAATAAAATTTCAGTTGTGTTTTGCATGCGATGGTTTGTGCTTGGGCATCTGAAATGGATGAGAATGGTGGTTTGCGTGTGAAGCTTGTGTATGAATCATTGTGAAGTGCGAAGGGGAGTTAAACTGGTAATAAAAATTGAATTTTGGAATTCCTCAAGACAGAGTGGGATTGAAGTTGTAATAAAAACTCAATGCAGAGTAAAGTTAGGAACGCCTCAATGCAGAGTGAAATTGAACTAGTAATAAAAACTCAATGCAGAGCAAAGTTAGGAACTCCTCAATGCAGAGTGAAACTTAAAATGTAATAAAATTATAAGTTTGTGTTTGCCACACTACTGAAGTAGATTAGTGGTTTATTGGAGTGAGGCTTGGCTTGTAAGAAGCAGTGACTTGTAAGAGTTTGATTGAGAAGAAAATAACGACTTGTAAAAGCGTGTAAGAACGTCTTTGGAATTTGACTCGTGTAAGAAAACTTGCAAGAGTGGTGTAAAGACTTGGACTGGAATTGTGAAAGCGTGTAAGAAAACTTGCAAAAGTGGTGTAAAGACTTGGACCTGGAATTGTGACTAAGTGTATCTACTAATTCCACAAGCATGAAGTTGGCATAGATGGCCTTGACCGAGCCCTGCACCCATGTTCAGTTGGGACTAAGCTATGATTCACTGTCGTTGTAGGTAACTCAGTCTGAACCTGGAATTGTGGTGCTTTCGATGCAGTTTGAGACTTGTTATGCTTAAATTTGGTGAGGCTTAGTGCGGCAGTGCTTCATCTTTCGATCTGTGAGGCTTTTAGTGCTTTCGATATGCATTTGAGACTTTTAATCTTTCTGGTCATTTGAGGCTTTGTGATCGGACTAATAGGGCTTACGGTGCTCGATCTGGTGAGGCTTTTAATAAGTCTTGCAAATGAGAATGTTATTGAGACAACAGACAGATAGCTAAGATATAAAATTCTTGTCATGGACAGTGTAGTCTAGTCGATCAAAGTTTACATTATGTATCAAAAAGAAAATACAACAACTGAGCAGTACAATAGTAGGAACTTATTGAAAGTAGCGCTTCAAGTGTTCAGCGTTCTAGAGGTGGGGGAGGTCTCGACCTTCCATGTCTGAAATCGGTAGGTGCGGGACGTTGTCGGGCTTTCTAGCGTAAGGTCCCCCCCATTTGGCTGCCAGTTTACACTCAGTCGGATTTTTGGTAGCAAGAGTTGCTTCTCTCAAGACGAGGTCCCCTACAGCGAACTCCCTTGGTCGGACTTTGCGGTTGTAGTGTGTTCACATTTTACTGTTAGTCTGAGGCGGTCGGCGATGGTCTCTCTGAGTTCTCCAATTAGGTCGAACTGTCAAGCGGAGCTCTTCGGTTAATCTTTGGATCTGGATGTAAAACCACAGGAGTAAGCGAGACCGACTTTTCTTGGAATAACGCCTCGGTAGTATGTTAAGCGGAAGGGGTTTCTCTAGTGGCGATTCGGCGGTAGTTGGTAAGCCGAGTAAATTCGGTAGTTCCTCATTAAAGTCCTTAGCGACTTCTAGCTTGGTTTTGATGATCTTGAGGAGAGAATGGTTGGTGACCTCAACTTGGCCATTGGCACGGGATGGCGGGGAAGAAGAAACATGGTTGAATCTAGAGGTCGGCCTGAGAACTTCGGTACTTAGCGTTGTCAAATTGTTTGCCGTTATCGGAGCGATGGCACGAGGATACCAAACACGCAAGCGATCATTGCCGGATGAACTTGGTTGTGTTTCGCTCGGTAATGGTGGCAAGGGGTTCTGCCTCTACCCACTTAGTGAAGTAATCAATGGCGACAATCGCGAACTTGGTCTGGCCTCGGCCGGTGGGGAGTGTACCGACCAAATCGATCCCCCATTTGGCGAACGGATAAGGGCTGCAAAGTGTGATCAACTCTATAGGAGGAGTATGGGGGATGTTGGCAAAACGTTGACACTTATCACATTTGAGCATCAAATCAGTCACATCTTGATTGAGAGTTGGCCAGAAATAACTAGTACGGAGTATTTTGTGGGCTAGAGGCCCGAATGATTACCACAAATTCCCTCATGGATTTCCCGCATTACAGAGGTTGCTTGAGCCGAATTGAGGCATCGCAGGTATGGTCGTGAAAAACCACGTTTGCACAAGACGCCACTGACCAGGATGTAATTGGACGACCGAGCCCTGACTTTGGCGGCCTACTGTTGGTCATCTGGGAGTTCCCCCGTTGTCAAATATAGGAAGATGTCGGACGCCCAAGGGATGGGTTCGTTTTGGAGAAACTGCACTTATTGTAGGTCGGGTGAGATGGTCAGGTGGGCTAGGTATTCGAGGCGGACACCGTGGTTGAGGTCGGTGAGTGCGAGGCTAAGCTGAGCCATCTCATCGCCTTGGAGTTTTCGCCGAGGTATGTGCTTGATGTGGAAGGTATTGAAGAAGCGAACAAGAGAGTGCCATACCTGTAAGCGCATCGTGTCCTCCTTGGCATCGAATTCCCCGTAATATTGGTGACAATGAAGTGAGTCTTTGAACACCGGATGTAGTGACTCTAATGTCATTAGCGAGTCCTGCTATCAACGCCTCATATTCGGCCTCATTATTCTTGGCATTAAACAAAGCGGAGAGCACATTTGAAATAGCCACCCTCGGGGCGGTGAGAATGAGGCCAGCCCACTACCTTTCTGCGGGATGATCCGTCGGCGTTGAGAGTCAAGAATCGGGTCTTTTGGTTCGGTAGGGGTTGGTGGGGTGGAGGCACGATGGTTGGGGTAGGATTAGTGAATTCGGGATGAAATCTGTGACGTCTGTCCCTTAATTCTTTGTTGAGGCGGTAGGAGATGTCAAGCGGTGAGTTCCACCCTTTGCATGAGTCTGCCGGAAAGTTCTGGTTGTTGCATGACCTTCTTCAAGGGTTGGTCAGTGAGAACCACTATGGAATGGGCCTGGAAGTAAAGACAGAGCCGTCTGGAGGCGATGACCAAGGCCAAGGACAATTTTTCTAAAAGCGGATAATTCTGCTCTGCTCCCCTGAGAGCCCGACTAATGTAGTAGACCGGCCGTTGGATGAGCCGTCTTCACGATAAAATTTGGCTGCGATTGCATGAGGCAACTAAATAGAGGAAGAGGGGCTCGCTTGTAATTGCTTGTGAAAGGAAGGAGGGATTGGCCATGCACTGCTTCAACTGCTGAAAAGCCTCTTCAGATTCAGTTGTCCATTCAAAAGTTTGCTGAAGAACTTTGAAGAATAGTAGACACTTATCTGTTGCGTGGGAAATGAAGCGGTTGAGGGCCGCAACTCGGCCAGTGAGCCTTTGAACCTCCTTAATTGTTCTGGGTGACTACATCTCAATCAAAGCCTTGATCTTTTCAGGGTTAGCTTCAATGCCATGGTGACCATAAAACCCGAAACTTCGGATCCTCGCGAAGCGCGCTCTGGGTTGAGCTTCATTTGGTACTTGCGTAGGGTGGTGAAGGTCTCGCGTAGGTCGATCAGATGATCAATAGAGAGTTTGCTCTTGACTAGCATGTAAATCGACATATACTTCCATATTGAGCCTATCGATGATGGAAAATGACATTGACCAACCGTTGGTAGGTGACTGACATTCTTGATCTGAATGGCATCACGAGGTAGTGGCGGTACCTCGATTCGGTAATGAATGATGTATGTTCCCGATCGGACGGGTGCATCCATGAAGCTGAGCATTTGATGACCGGCTGTGACGTCGACCAGTAAATCTATGCGGGGAAGAAGATAGCTGTCTTTGGGGCAAGCTCGGTTTAGGTCAAAGTAATCGGCATAGAGTTGCCATTTGCCATTGTTCTTGCGGACTAGGACCACATTTGACAACCATTTAGGGTAATCCACGTTTTTGATGAATTGGGTCTCAAGGAGCTTGTCAACCTCTGCGGTTATAAAAGTAATGCACTCTGGATGAAAGATCTTGGCTTACAGCGATAAGGTCGACAATGGGGTTAAATCTTTGGCGGTGAGTTATGAAAGAGGGGTCAATGCCCGGCATGTCCGAATTGGTCAAGGCAAATACATCATTGTGCTCAATCAGGAGGGCGGTAAGGCCAGCCTTAGCCTGGGGGGATAGTTGGTTGCCGATCTTGGCAGTTTTCATTGGGTTGGTGGGATCGATGGGAATCTCAACGAGCTCCTCAACCGGTTCTCCTCTTACCAACTCGTCTTCATCTCGGACGTCAAGTTCTTCAATGATCATGGCCTCCTTGACTTGACCTCCTTGAGTGGCGACATAACATTCCACAGCTCTGATGCTCTCCCTTCTTGTCTCGGCCTTGGTCGATAGGGAACTTTATGGCGAGATAGTAGGTTGAAGTGATAGCTTGAAGCGTTGAGGCGGTGCGACCAAGGATGATGTTGTAAGCGGAGAGGACGATCGACCACAAGGAAAGTGAGCAACTTGGTAGTCTGCGTGGGTATTCGCCGATGGTGATGGGGAGATCTATAGAGCGATAGAGGTCACCGTCGCTAGTGAAAGCCCGACCAAGGGGTTTGGAGAGCAGACTTTCCTCCTAATCTTGAAATTTGGCGGAAGCAGTTGAGAATATGATGTCGAAGAACTATCGTTGTCGATGAGAACCGTCGACCTTATAGTTGAAGAGGAGGCGAAATAGCGAGTGGGTCATCATGAGGATAACGGATGCTGTCTGATCGGCGTCAAGTGAAGGTGATGGGCACTATTCACTTTGCTTGAGGTACATTTGGAGGTCGATCTCGTGGCATTGCCTTTGTCTGAGCATTGCCTTATCTTTTGAGTTCGCCCTTTGGTAGGCGGGATGGTCCCCAAGCAAGGCCACCTAAAATGACTCAGTTCACCTGGCGGAGGGATTACTGGCGGCCTAGGCTTTGTGGAGGCGATCATGACTTTGGTTAGGTTGAAATTTGGTGTCGGGGTGGGGTCTTGGCCGGTTGTTCTGAAGGGCTCGGTTCTTTGCCTCTCTTGAGGCGGGTGTCAAGTGAGGCGTCCTTGACGTATTAGGATCTCAACTTGATCCTTGAGGTTGATGCAATCATTAGTGTTATGGCCATGGTCCTGGTGGAAACAACAATATTTTGACTGGTCTTTCCGATTGGAAGGGTTAAAGTGAAGGTAGGGGCCATTTAAGGGGTAGTCCGTTGGATGCAGTTGAGGACTTGTTCCATAAGAGAATTAAGGGGTGTCGCTTTCGAACCGACCAGGTGATCGGGATGGTCTAAGCCGAGAGTCGGTGATGTATAGTGGGGTGTTTGGCTAATATCTTGGGTGTTTACGGGTTACGAGTCTTTTCTCTTTTCTCTTTTCCTAGGGTCGGGTTTTTAGCTATTGGATCTTCTTGGGGCGGCTAGTGAATCTTGACATTCATGTATTTCTAGGCTTTGGAAGTAGAAATTTGCCATGGAGGTCGGAGGGTTTTAGCGAGGAGAAATCGGATGATCGTGCTTGCCATGAAAGCCATGAGGATGACCTTGTCATTGTTTTCCTACTTCAAGGCGGTGTTGAAGTGGAGTAATGGCTATGGCGACTCTCCCTCGGTTTGATGGATGTTAAGGAGTTGGGTTCTTGGCGTTGGTCTTTGAGCTCCAATGAAATAGCTAAGGAAGGAGTTGCTAAGGTCTTTGGAAAGTGGAAGCAGTCTGCGGTAACTAAGCGAACCCACGGTCAGTGACCCTTTAGTGTCCAGGAAAGCTTGACACATGATCTCGTCAGGGAAGGCATGGAGGATCATGAGGGTTCGGTAGGTCTCTAGATGGTCGACTGGGTTCGTCATACCGTCAAAAGAGTCAATGGTGGCATCTTGAACTTGGTGGGCAGAGGTTTGTCCTGGATGGAGGCAACAAATGGTGAGTTTGCCGTGGTAGAGGGTTTATCTTTGAATGTTGCATGACCCCTTGGAGTTAGACTTCATTGCTCGGAGTTGGCGTCGAGAGGAATGTTGTCACCATGGTGACCAATGAAATTTGGACCTTTCTTGACTTCCCTTTCGTTTGGTGTCCTGACCAAGCCGGGTGTGGGGGTAGAGGTGGAGGTGGTAGATTTATATGTGGGGGATGTGGTTGCAAACCTTCCAAGGTGGGTGGATAGGGTTGTGGAACAGTATGGCTGGCGGCTTTTTCTTGGTTGTGTGGAATATCTGGAGGTGGTGAAGGAGGCATCGTAAGGTTTCTTTGGAGCAAAGCATTTATCAGGGCTTGGTTTTGCTCGGCCATGCGGTTAATGTTGTTGGTAAGCTCGATAAAATACTGCGGTGGGTTGTTTGGATTGGAAATCGGCACGGTGGTGGCAACATTATTAATGAAGCCATGGATCTAGTCGTGACCATACACTTTGATGAGTAGGAGGAAAATGTTGTTGGGATAGGGTCACCGGCGACAATGAGCACAACTGGAGCGCGGAGCAAAGTCTTTCCCAGAGACGGCACCAACTGATGGTACAGTTTGTTCCAGTGAATGGATCGGACTGGTCCAAGCTCCTCAAGCCCACGTCCAAATGATCAAGCCCAGGGCCCACGGATAACAGCAAACAAGTTCAGCGAGGAGCAGGGTAGTCCCCAAGTGAACCCTCCGGCGAGCAAGTTAGGAAGAAGTTCATTTGTAGAGGGAGAGATTAGAGATAGAAAAGCTTAACCTTCTTCTTGTCTTCAACGTTTGCTTATATCCTTTGGTAATCATTTCGCTGTCCCTTCCGACCTGCCCTCATCTCCGAAAGTCTATGCTGTGGCTCGTCCTTCACCTGCCATGTGTCTGAGTGTCATTGGCTCTTTATGCCATGTTGGATTCCAGCTGTTCTGGACCTCACCAGCTGGGTTATGTATTGGGCTCCAAGTGATGGGCTTGGGTTGTTCATAGTGATTCATGACCTTTATGGGCTTATACACGTCATATGGTAACATGCAATTTCCTATATATTGCATGTTACTATAGATCATAGGTGTCACGTTACGTTTATGTAGATGTTACGTTACGTATAGGTGTCACGTTACGTTTATGCAGGTGTCACGTTACGTTACGTTTATATAGATATGATCTATGGTAACATTTAATTTCTTATATATGGTTTTACTATTATTTATGATATTAACAACTAATATTGAGGGTAAATGTGTCAATAAACTTCCCACACGACTTATGGGAACATAAATTTTTTAGTAGGACCATATGTAGCATAAGTCTCCCTAATATGACTTATAAATAATTTTCCCTACAATATTTATTGGTGTTGGAATTGAGACCAATAGAAAATAAACAAATGTTGGATTTGTTTCTAAAGTATTAAGAGCCTGTTTGGTAATCTTTTGTTTTAGTCAAAAAGTCACTATAAGTTGCTACATCACTCTCTTTATTTTTTTTACGTATTTTTCCGTAAAAAGTCAAAAATTACTAAAATAAAATATTTTCAAACGAGGCCTAAATTACGGAGAGTGATTCTTTTTTTAAGCGTAATAGGTTCAATTTGTAAAATTTTGAGAATTAGATTTTTTTTTCCTTTCAAAACCCACTAGATTCAATATGTATATATTTACAAATTTTAGATCGAAATTGCATATGCTCTAAATAAAAAAAAAAATTTTTTTTTTTTTGAAGTTTAATGGTGTCAACTGACACCACTAACATCAACATAACTTTGCCCTTCAAACTTTAAAAAGAAAAGAAAAGGCAACATTAAAATATTTTTTTTTGAAATTTATTTAAAATATGAATTATTTCCTATCATTTTAAAAATTATATAAAATGATTAATTTTATTAATAAATCATTACGTCAATTATTAGTTTTAAATGACATCATAAATATATTTTAATTAATAATTTTGATAATTTTTTTGCTGCATAAGATTGTAGTTAGAAAAAAAATGTTTTGTTAATTATGTTAAATAATAAGAGAGTATTTGTAATTTCTAAAATTATAGGGATAATTTGTATTTTAGAAACATGACTTCAAGATTTCAAAAAACAACTCATGTTTCTAAAATAAATTGAAAACAAATTATATTTAGAAAATAAATTTTGTAATAATTTGGATATTGGTAAAAAAAAAAAAAAACTATTAAAAAAAGGGGGATTTTTTTAAGGTCTCTAGTATTAAAATTTTACAGGATAAAAGGCATGTAATATTTTCATAATAATTGGGGTCCTTTAACATTTTTTCAAATAAATCTTGATCTAGAGAAATTTTAATTCAGAGAAATTTTGAATCAGACAAATTTATCTGTGTTTTAAAATTTCTCTACTTTAAAATTTCTCTGGTTTGCTTAATTTCTCTGATTTTTCTCTGTGTTTTGAAATTTCTCTAGATTGAAATTTCTCTGATTTGCTCACAATTTTCTCTCAACTTCTCTAATTTTTCTCTGTTTTTTGAAAGTTTCTCTATGTTTTGAAATTTATCTGGATTGAAAATTTTTCTGGTTTGCTCACAATTTTTCTCTATGTTTTAACCAACTTTCTCTAATTTGCTCATAATTTTTTCTGTGTTTTGACCAAATTAGGTAAAATTATGTTTTGACTCAATTAACCCATAAAGGAATTCCCATGATCATAATATATATAATAAACAACTTGACACAAGGATACAATTAGTCTATTTGTAGTCAGTTTATACAAAAGCACATAATCACAAGAAAATTCATCCCAAACACTAGCCTTCACTCTTCACAGTCAGATTATACTAAACCAGAGAAATTCCCATGACCAATTTTCTCTCATTCTTTATAAACTCCTTTGGACCCTTCTCCAGCCTCTGCTCCTCCGCAACCGCCCTCTACTCCTTCAACTTCTTCTCCACATTTATGTGGTGAAGCCGCTGCTCGCTCATGTCTCTATAAGCATCCAAGTTATTGGTCTTCTTTTGGCTGGCCTTGGTGGTGGCGGCAGCAACGCCACGAAAGACTTGATGTGATGAGTCATTGGTGGTAGATTGGGATGTGGGCGTCTCCTTAAAAAACAATTGTCAAACCCCACTTGAGGGGTTAAGCGCGATAAAAACATTCTTGATAGCCTTTGTACAATATTATGATCACAAACAATTTTATTAGGTCTTTCTGTTAATACATGCAAATACAATTAAGTGATCAATACTTACAAGAAAAAGAGGTAAATTACATTGACATCCCTTGAGGTTTTTGATAATGACAACAGGCCCTCCAAGTTTATGAAATGACAAGGACCTCCCTATGATGACAATTTGTTCTGATTCTTCCAACCATTATGGTGCCGCTAGTAAAGAAGGTGATGGTCTTTCTTGAGGTCGACAACAAAGTTCCCTTTAGTGCCTATGTTGCCTTCATTTCATGTGTCAGACATGATTGCCCTCCATTTCATTGGTTAAAGACAAATTATCTCTGCATTCCCATTAGTTAAAGATTGAGATGCCCTTATTACATTGCTAATAAATTCCTCTCTCTCTAGTAAATATGTGCTAGCATAGCTATATAGTTAGTTATTTGTTGTATTTTGTGTAAGTAAGTGTCAATTGGAAATATATATTGTGTTTGTAGGATTACAAACAACAAATGTCTACTTGAGCATAGTAGGAAGTAATCAAAACCAAAATTACCCAAATGTCGAGAATAAAAATTGAACTACAAGCAGAGAATATGTACAACACATTAAAACCCATATCTAAACTCCCTAATTCAGTATCAATGAAAATAAGAAAAACAAAACCAAATGCCCATCATTTGATGAAAGAAAACATTCCCCACACACACTTAAATTGTTTGACAAAAGAAAACAAACCCACACCTTGAAAACAAATTCACACAAATACATACTTCAATCACAACACATAAAGCCCAATCATCAAGAAGAAAAACCAAAGACCATAAAATCCATAAACAGATCATTTGATGAAAGAAAACAAACCCACAAATAGTTCGATCAAAAAGAACAAAACCGACACACAAAGCAAGACCCATAACACCCAACTCAATGATTTAGCAAATAATGCACCAATTCTTGCCTTGCAATCCAAAATACAACAATCTTTGAGCAAATGTGATGAATCAATATGAGAATGAGAGCCATTTCATCTTCTTTTGGCTCCAAACTGACTCAAATGAAGAAATAATTCGGTTATAGTGATGAACCAATACCCAACTCTATTTTCTCTCACAAATACACTAACCTTTCAGGCTCTCACACATTTCAACAAGATTTCCTCTGTTTCTCTCATTTTCTCTAAGTTTTTCCCTCCCTTCCCCAACTTCCTCTCGCCAATGTACCCACTTCGCCTCTATGTACACCAGATGCATGTATAAGACGAATCACCACCACAAATGTGTTCTCAAATGTCTTAGTAAAGCAAAAGGGCAATTCAGTCTTTTTAAATTGATTGACAATTCAGGTTAAAATATCTGCATTTAAGTGGGGCATAATGGTCATTCATCAATAGGCATTAACAATGTCAAGCAAAAAGTTCTGGAATGGGAGGTCCCTGTCATTTCATAAACCTAGAAGGGTCTGTCTGTCATTGTCAAAAACTTCAGGGGAGGTCAGTGTAAATTACGCCCAAAAAAACAACAGATGAATGAAAATTTACCTCCTTTCCCTTCTTGACA